>JAWNOP010000067.1:895000-902500 GCA_035045925.1 Drosophila atripex | reverse complement strand
CTGTCCCTGTCTGTCTGTCCTGTCTGTCTGTCCTGTCTGTCTGTCTGTCTGTCTGTCTGTCTGTCTGTCTGTCTGTCTGTCTATCTGTCTGTCTGTCCCTGTCTCTCTGTCTGTCCTGTCTGTCTATCGTCTGTCTGTCTGTCCTGTCTGTCTGTCCTGTCTGTCTGTCCTGTCTGTCTGTCTGTCTGTCTGTCTGTCTGTCTGTCTGTCTCGTCTGTCTGTCTGTCTGTCTGTCTGTCTGTCTGTCTGTCTGTCCTGTCTGTCTGTCTGTCTGTCTGTCTGTCTGTCTGTCTGTCCTGTCTGTCTGTCTGTCTGTCTGTCTGTCCCTGTCTGTCCTGTCTGTCTGTCTGTCTGTCTGTCTGTCTGTCTGTCCTGTCTGTCTGTCCTGTCTGTCTGTCTGTCCTGTCTGTCTGTCCTGTCTGTCTGTCTGTCTGTCTGTCTGTCTGTCTGTCCTGTCTGTCTGTCCTGTCTGTCTGTCCTGTCTGTCTGTCCTGTCTGTCCTGTCTGTCTGTCTGTCTGTCTGTCTGTTTCTGTCCTGTCTGTCCTGTCTGTCTGTCCTGTCTGTCTGTCCTGTCTGTCTGTCCTGTCTGTGTCTGTCCTGTCTGTCTGTCCTGTCTGTCTGTCTCTGTCTGTCATGTCCTGTCTGTCCTGTCTGTCTGTCTGTCTGTCTGTCCCTGCTGTCTGTCTGTCTGTCTGTCCTGTCTTTCCTGTCTGTCTGTCCTGTCTGTCTGTCCTGTCTGTCCTGTCTGTCTGTCCTGTCTGTCTGTCCTGTCTGTCTGTCCTGTCTGTCTGTCTGTCTGTCTGTCCTGTCTGTCTGTCCTGTCTGTCTGTCCTGCTGTCTGTCCTGCTGCTGTCCTGTCTGTCAATCTTCTGTCAATCTGCTGCCTGTCTATCATTTCTGTCTGTCTGTCCTGTCTGTCTGTCCTGTCTGTCTGTCCTGTCTGTCTGTCATGTCTGTCTGTCCTGTCTGTCTGTCCTGTCTGTCTGTCCTGTCTGTCTGTCTTGTCTGTCTGTCCCGTCTGTCTGTCTGTCTGTCTGTCCTGTCTGTCTGTCCTGTCTGTCTGTCCTGCTGTCTGTCCTCTGCTGCCTGCTGCTGTCCTGTCTGTCTGTCCCTCTGCTCCATCTATCTATCAATCTGTCTATCTATCAATCTGTCCTGTCCTGTCTGCTGTCCTCTTCTTCCTAACTTTCTGTCCTGTCTGTCTTTCTGTCTGTAAATCTTTCTGTCTGTTTGTCTGTCTGTCCTGTCTGTCTGTCCTATCTGTCTGTTCTGTCTGTCTGTCCCTGTCTGTCTGTCCCTGTCTGTCTGTCCCTGTCTGTCTGTCCTGTCTGTCTGTCAAATGTGTCTGTCCTGTCTGTCTGTCATGTCTGTCTGTCCTGTCTGTCTGTCCTGTCTGTCTGTCCATCTGTCTGTCCTGTCTGTCTGTCCATCTGTCTGTCTGTCCTGTCTGTCTGTCCTGTCTGTCTGTCTGTCTGTCTGTTCTGTCTGTCTGTCCTGTCTGTCTGTCCTGTCTGTCTGTCCTGTCTGTCTATCATTCTGTCTGTCTATCCAGTTTCTCTGTCCTGTCTGTCTGTCCTGTCTGTCTGTCTCCCTGTCTGTCTGTCCTGTCTGTCTGTCTTTCTGTCTGTCCTGTCTGTATGTCTGTCTGTCTGTCCTGTCTGTCTGTCCTGTCTGTCTGTCCCTGTCTGTCTGTCCTGTCTGTCTGTCCTGTCTGTCTGTCTGTCTGTCTGTCCCTGTCTGTCTGTCCTGTCTGTCTCTCTGTCTGTCTGTCATTCCTGTCTGTCTGTCCTGTTTGTCTGTCCTGTCTGTCTATCATTCTGTCTGTCTGTCCTGTCTGTCTGTCCTGTCTGTCTGTCCTGTCTGTCCACCCCGGTCATGATCATGATCGCGGTGATCATGATCGCCGTCTTGATGTAGTCATGATCGCCGTCTTGATCATGATCAGTCCTCTTTGTCCTTGATCATCACGGCCGCCAGTCATCGTCTATCTTGTCACCATCTCTCAATCGTCCTTGATCTTGTCTTGACGTCCTTGATCTTGATCTTCGTCATGATCTTGATCATGTCCTTGGTGATCTTGTCTGTCCTTGATCTTGTCTTGGGGTTTCTTGATCTTGATCATGTCCTCGGTGATCATGTCCTTGATCTGTCTGTCCTTGATCTTGGAGTCTGATCATGATCTTGATCAGTCATGTCCTTGATCTCGTCCTTGATCTCGTCTTGTCCTTTCTGATCTCTCTGCCAGTCTTGATCCTAGGTGATCTGTCATCTATGATCTGTCACTTGATCGCAGTCTGTCCTTGATCCATCCTTGATCTGTCTGTGTCCTTGATCCTTGATCTGTCCTTGATCATGTCTGTCCTTGATCTGTATGTCTGTCCTTGATCTGTTTCTCTGATCATGATCTTGACATTATGATCATGATGTGTCTGTCCTATCTGATCATGATCATGTCCTTGATCAGTCTTATCAATCTGTCCTGTCTGTCTGTCCTTAATCTGCCAGTCTGTCCTTGTCTGTCTGTCCTTGATCTGTCTGTCATGATCTGTCTGTCCAGTCTGCCAGTCTGTCCTGTTCCTGTCTGTCACTCTGTCTGTCTGTCCATGATGCCAGTCTGATCCTGTCTGTCTGTCCTGTCTGAAAGCCCGTCTGTCTGATATAATCTGTCTGTCTGTCCTGTCTGTCTGTCATGTCTGTCTGTCATGTCTGTCTGTCCATGTCTGTCTGTCCTGTCTGTCTGTGCCTGTCTGTCTGTCCTGTCTGCTGTCCGTGTCTGTCTGTCTGTCAGTCTGTCAAGTGTCTGTCTGTCCCTGTCTGTCTGTCCTGTCTGTCTGTCCTGTCTGTCTGTCCTGTCTGTGTATCACACTGTCTGTCTGTCCTGTCTGTCTGTCTGTCTGTCATGTCTGTCTGTGTCTGTCTGTGTCTGTCGTGTCTGTCTGTCCTGTCTGTCTGTCGTGTCTGTCTGTCCTGTCCTGTCTGTCCTGTCTGTCTGTCTGTCTGTCTGTCCGTCTGTCTGTCTGTCCTGTCATTCCTGTCTGTCTGTCCTGTCTGTCTATCCTGTCTGTCTGTCCTGTCTGTCTGTCCTGTCTGTCTGTCCTGTCTTTCTGTCCTGTCCTGTCTGTCATGTCTGTCTGTCCTGTCTGTCTGTCCCTGTCTGTCTGTCCTGTCTGTCTGTCCTGTCTATAAGTCCTGTCTGTCTGTCCCTCTGTCTGTCTGTCCCTGTCTGTCTGTCATTCTGTCTGTCCTGTCTGTCCTGTCTGTCTGTCTGTCTGTCTGTCACTGTCTGTCTGTCCCTGTCTGTCTGTCTTGTCAGTCCTGTCTGTGTGTCCTGTCTGTCTGTCCTCTGTCTGTCTGTCCTGTCTGTCCTGTCTGTCAATCTGTCTGTCTGTCTGTCTGTCTGTCCTCTCTGTCTGTCCTGTCTGTCTGTCACTGTAAGTCTGTCTGTCATGTCTGTCTGTTCCTGTCTGTCTGTCCTGTCTGTCTGTCCTGTCTGTCTGTCCTGTCTGTCTGTCCTGTCTGTCTGTCCTGTCTGTCTGTCATGTCTGTCTGTCTTTCTGTCTCTCCTGTCTGTCTGTCCCTGTCTGTCTGTCCTGTCTGTCTGTCCTGTCTGTCTGTCCTGTCTGTCTGTCTGTCTGTCTGTCTGTCTGTCTGTCCTGTCTGTCTGTCCTGTCTGTCCTGTCCTGTCTGTCTGTGTCTGTCTGTCTGTCTGTCTGTCCTGTCTGTCTGTCCTGTCTGTCTGTCTGTCTGTCTGTCGTGTCTGTCTGTCATGTCTGTCTGTCCTGTCTGTCTGTCCTGTCTGTCTGTCCTGTCTGTCTGTCCTGTCTGTCTGTCCTGTCTGTCCTGTCTGTCCTGTCTGTCAATTCTGTCTGTCTGTCATGTCTGTCTGTCCTGTCTGTCTGTCTGTCTGTCTGTCTGTCTGTCCTGTCTGTCTGTCTGTCCTGTGCTGTTTGTCTGTCTGTTTGTCTGTCCTGTGTGTCTGTCCTGTCTGTCTGTCTGTCTGTTTGTCTGTCCTGTGTGTGTCTGTCCTGTCTGTCTGTCCTCTCTGTCTGTCCTGTCTGTCTGTCCCTGTCTGCCTGTCTGTCTGTCTGTCTGTCTGTCCTGTCTGTCTCTCCTGTCTGTCTGTCTGTCCTGTCTATATCTGTCCTGTCTGTCTGTCCAGTCTGTCTGTCCTGTCTGTCTGTCTGTCCTGTTCGTCTGTCCTGTCTGTCCTGTCTGTCTGTCATTCTGTCTGTCCTGTCTGTCCTGTCTGTCCTGTCTGCCTGTCCTGTCTGTCCTGTCCTGTCTGTCCTGTCTGTCTGTCCTGTCTGTCTGTCCTGTCTGTCTGTTCTGTCTATGTCTGTCCTGTCTGTCTGTCCTGTCTGTCTGTCCCTGTCTGTCTCTCCTGTCTGTCTGTCCATTCTGTCTGTCTGCTATCTGTCCTGTCTGCCTGTCCTGTCTGTCTGTCCATGTATGTCTGTCCTGGCTGTACTGTCTATCATTTCTGTCTGTCTGTCCTGTCTGTCTGTCTGTCGTGTCTGTCCTGTCTGTCTGTCCTGTCTGTCTGTCCTGTCTGTCTGTCTGTGCTGTCTGTCCTGTCTGTCTGTCCTGTCTGTCTGTCCTGTCTGTCTGTCCTGTCTGTCTGTCTGACTGTCTGTCCTGTCTGTCTGTCTTGTCTGTCTGTCATGTCTGTCTGTCCTGTCTGTCTGTCCTGTCTGTCTGTCCTGTCTGTCTGTCTGTCTGTCTGTCTGTCTGTCCTGTCTGTCCTGTCTGTCTGTCCTGTCTGTCTGCCCTGTCTGTCTGTCCTTGTCCGCCTGTCTGTCTGTCTGTCTGTCTGTCCTGTCTGTCCTGTGCTGTCTGTCTGTCCTGTCTGTCTGTGCTGTCTGTCTGTCCTGTCTGTCTGTCCTGTCTGTCCTGTCTGTCTGTCTGTCTGTCCTGTCTGTGTGTCTGTCTGTCTGTCTGTCTGTCTGTCCCGTGTCTGTCTGTCTGTATGTCTATCCTGTCTGTCTGTCTGTCTGTCTGTCTGTCTGTCTGTCCTGTCTGTCTGTCCTGTCTGTCTGTCTGTCTGTCTGTCTGTCCTGTCTGTCCTGTCTGTCTGTCCTGTCTGTCTGTCTGTCTGTCTGTCTGTCTGTCCTGTCTGTCTGTCCTGTCTGTCTGTCCTGTCTGTCTGTCTGTCTGTCTGTCCTGTCTGTCTGTCTGTCTGTCTGTCTGTCTGTCTGTCTGTCTGTCTGTCTGTCCTGTCTGTCTGTCTGGTGTCTGTCTGTCCTGTCTGTCTGTCCTGTCTGTCTGTCCTGTCTGTCTGTCCTGTCTGTCTGTCCTGTCTTTCTGTCGTGTCTGTCTGTCCTGTCTGTCTGTCCTGTCTGTCTGTCTGTCTGTCTGTCTGTCTGTCTGTCCTGTCTGTCTGTCCTGTCTGTCTGTCTGTCTGTCTGTCTGTCTGTCTGTCCTGTCTGTCTGTCTGTCTGTCTGTCCTGTCTGTCTGTCTGTCTGTCTGTCCTGTCTGTCTGTCCTGTCTGTCTGTCTGTCTGTCTGTCTGTCCTGTCTGTCTGTCTGTCTGTCTGTCCTGTCTGTCTGTCTGTCTGTCTGTCTGTCTGTCTGTCCTGTCTGTCTGTCCTGTCTGTCTGTCCTGTCTGTCTGTCTGTCTGTCTGTCTGTCTGTCTGTCCTGTCTGTCTGTCCTGTCTGTCTGTCTCTGTCTGTCTGTTCTGTCTGTCTGTCCTGTCTGTCTGTCCTGTCTGTCTGTCCTGTCTGTCTGTCCTGTCTGTCTGTCCTGTCTGTCTGTCCTGTCTGTCTGTCCTGTCTGTCTGTCCTGTCTTCTGTCTGTCTGTCTGTCTGTCTGTCCTGTCTGTCCTGTCTGTCTGTCTGTCTGTCTGTCCTGTCTGTCTGTCTGTCTGTCTGTCCTGTCTGTCTGTCCTGTGTGTCTGTCCTGTCTGTCTGTCCTGTCTGTCCTGTCTGTCTGTCTGTCCTGTCTGTCTGTCCTGTCTGTCTGTCGTGTCTGTCTGTCTGTCTGTCTGTCCTGTCTGTCTGTCCTGTCTGTCTGTCCTGTCTGTCTGTCTTTTCTGTCCTGTCTGTCTGTCCTGTCTGTCTGTCTGTCCTGTCTGTCTGTCTGTCTGTCTATCTATCCTGTCTGTCTGTCCTGTCCTGTCTGTCCTGTCTGTCTGTCCTGTCTGTCTGTCTGTCTGTCTGTCTGTCCTGTCTGTCTGTCTTGTCTGTCTGTCTGTCTGTCTGTCCTGTCTGTCTGTCCTGTCTGTCTGTCCTGTCTGTCTGTCCTGTCTGTCTGTCTGTCTGTCTGTCTGTCCTGTCTGTCTGTCCTGTCTGTCTGTCCTGTCTGTCTGTCCTGTCTGTCTGTCCTGTCTGTCTGTCCTGTCTGTCTGTCCTGTCTTGTCTGTCCTGTCTGTCTGTCTGTCTGTCTGTCTGTCTGTCTGTCCTGTCTGTCTGTCCTGTCTGTCTGTCCTGTCTGTCTGTCCTGTCTGTCTGTCCTGTCTGTCTGTCCTGTCTGTCTGTCCTGTCTGTCTGTCCTGTCTGTTCTGTCTGTCTGTCCTGCTGTCTGTCCTGTCTGTCTGTCCTGTCTGTCTGTCCTGTCTGTCTGTCCTGTCTGTCTGTCCTGTCTGTCTGTCCTGTCTGTCTGTCCTGTCTGTCTGTCCTGTGTGTCTGTCCTGTCTGTCTGTCCTGTCTGTCTGTCCTGTCTGTCTGTCCTGTCTGTCTGTCCTGTCTGTCTGTCTGTCTGTCTGTCCTGTCTGTCTGTCCTGTCTGTCTGTCCTGTCTGTCTGTCCTGTCTGTCTGTCCTGTTGTCTGTCCTGTCTGTCTGTCTGTCTGTCTGTCCTGTCTGTCTGTCCTGTCTGTCTGTCCTGTCTGTCTGTCCTGTCTGTCTGTCTGTCTGTCTGTCCTGTCTGTCTGTCTGTCTGTCTGTCCTGTCTGTCTGTCCTGTCTGTCTGTCCTGTCTGTCTGTCCTGTCTGTCTGTCCTGTCTGTCTGTCTGTCTGTCTGTCTGTCTGTCTGTCCTGTCTGTCTGTCCTGTCTGTCTGTCTGTCTGTCCTATCTGTCTGTCTCTGTCTGTCTGTCTGCTGTCTGTCCTGTCTGTCTGTCCTGTCTGTCTGTCTGTCTGTCTGTCTGTCTGTCCTGTCTGTCTGTCCTGTCTGTCTGTCCTGTCTGTCTGTCTGTTGTCTGTCCTGTCTGTCTGTCTGTCTGTCTGTCCTGTTTGTCTGTCCCTGTCTGTCTGTCTGTCTGTCTGTCCTGTCTGTCTGTCCTGTCTGTCTGTCCTGTCTGTCTGTCTGCTGTCTGTCTCCTTGTCTGTCCTGTCTGTCTGTCTTCTGTCTGCCTTCTTCTTTGTCTTCTGTTGTCTGTCTGTCCTGTCTGTCTGTCTGTCCTGTCTGTCTGTCCTGTCTGTCTGTCCTGTCTGTCTGTCCTG
Source organism: Drosophila atripex (assembly GCA_035045925.1). Lineage (NCBI taxonomy): Eukaryota > Metazoa > Arthropoda > Insecta > Diptera > Drosophilidae > Drosophila > Drosophila atripex. Next base: position 895,121 of record JAWNOP010000067.1, on the reverse strand, counting down.
TCTGTCTGTCCTGTCTGTCTGTCCTGTCTGTCTGTCCTGTCTGTCTGTCCTGTCTGTCTGTCCTGTCTGTCTGTCCTGTCTGTCTGTCCTGTGTGTCTGTCCTGTCTGTCTGTCCTTCTGT